>CM060954.1:123011895-123019395 GCA_030765055.1 Mantis religiosa | reverse complement strand
GAACAATAACAATAATAACAATAACAATAAGAATCATAACAATAATAATAATAATAATAATAATAATAATAATAATAATAATAATAATAATAATAATAATAATAATAATAATAATAATAATAACAATAATAACAATAATAACAATAATAATAATAACAACAATAATAACAATAATAACAACAATAATGATAACAATAATAATAATAATAATGATAATAATAATAATGATAATGATAATGATAATAATAATAATAATGATAATAATAATAATAATAATAATAATAATAATAATAATAATAATAATAATAATAATAATAATAATAATAATAATAATAATAATAATAATAATAATAATAATAATAATAATAATAATAATAATAATAATAATAATAATAATAATAATAATAATAATAATAATAATAATAATAATAATAATAATAATAATAATAATAATAATAATAATAATAATAATAATAATAATAATAATAATAATAATAATAATAATAATAATAATAATAATAATAATAATAATAATAATAATAATAATAATAATAATAATAATAATAATAATAATAATAATAACAATAATAACAATAACAATAATAACAATAATAATAATAACAACAATAATAACAATAATAACAACAATAATGATAACAATAATAATGATAATAATAATAATGATAATAATAATAATGATAATGATAATAATAATGATAATGATAATAATAATGATAATGATAATAATAATGATAATGATAATAATAATGATAATAATAATAATAATGATAATAATAATAATAATAATAATAATAATAATAATAATAATAATAATAATAATAATAATAATAATAATAATAATAATAATAATAATAATAATAATAATAATAATAATAATAATAATAATAATAATAATAATAATAATAATAATAATAATAATAATAATAATAATAATAATAATAATAATAATAATAATAATAATAATAATAATAATAATAATAATAATAATAATAATAATAATAATAATAATAATAATAATAATAATAATAATAATAATAATAATAATAATAATAATAATAATAATAATAATAATAATAATAATAATAATAATAATAATAATAATAATAATAATAATAATAATAATAATAATAATAATAATAATAATAATAATAATAATAATAATAATAATAATAATAATAATAATAATAATAATAATAATAATAATAATAATAATAATAATAATAATAATAATAATAATAATAATAATAATAATAATAATAATAATAATAATAATAATAATAATAATAATAATAATAATAATAATAATAATATTAATAATAATAATAATAATAATAATAATAATAATAATAATAATAATAATAATAACAATAACAATAACAATAACAATAACAATAATAACAATAACAATAATAACAATAACAATAATAACAATAAGAACAATAACAATAATAACAATAACAATAAGAATCATAACAATAATAACAATAATAATAATAATAATAATAATAATAATAATAATAATAATAATAATAATAATAATAATAATAATAATAATAATAATAATAATAATAATAATAACAATAATAACAATAATAATAATAACAACAATAATAACAATAATAACAACAATAATGATAACAATAATAATAATAATAATGATAATAATAATAATGATAATGATAATGATAATAATAATAATAATGATAATAATAATAATAATAATAATAATAATAATAATAATAATAATAATAATAATAATAATAATAATAATAATAATAATAATAATAATAATAATAATAATAATAATAATAATAATAATAATAATAATAATAATAATAATAATAATAATAATAATAATAATAATAATAATAATAATAATAATAATAATAATAATAATAATAATAATAATAATAATAATAATAATAATAATAATAATAATAATAATAATAATAATAATAATAATAATAATAATAATAATAATAATAATAATAATAATAATAATAATAATAATAATAATAATAATAATAATAATAATAATAATAATAATAATAATAATAATAATAATAATAATAATAATAATAATAATAATAATAATAATAATAATAATAATAATAATAATAATAATAATAATAATAATAATAATAATAATAATAATAATAATAATAATAATAATAATAATAATAATAATAATAATAATAATAATAATAATAATAATAATAATAATAATAATAATAATAATAATAATAATAATAATAATAATAATAATAATAATAATAATAATAATAATAATAATAATAATAATAATAATAATAATAATAATAATAATAACAATAATAATAACAATAACAATAACAATAACAATAACAATAACAATAACAATAATAACAATAACAATAATAACAATAAGAACAATAACAATAATAACAATAACAATAAGAATCATAACAATAATAACAATAACAATAAGAATCATAACAATAAGAATCATAACAATAATAATAATAATAATAATAATAATAATAATAATAATAATAATAATAATAATAATAATAATAATAATAATAATAATAATAATAATAATAATAATAATAATAATAATAATAATAATAATAATAATAATAATAATAATAATAATAATAATAATAATAATAATAATAACAATAATAATAACAATAATAACAACAATAATAACAATAATAACAACAATAATAACAACAATAATAACAATAATAACAACAATAATAACAACAATAATAACAATAATAACAATAATAACAATAATAACAATAATAACAATAATAACAATAACAATAATAATAATAATAATAATAATAATAATAATAATAATAATAATAATAATAATAATAATAATAATAATAATAATAATAATAATAATAATAATAATAATAATAATAATAATAATAATAATAATAATAATAATAATAATAATAATAATAATAATAATAATAATAATAATAATAATAATAATAATAATAATAATAATAATAATAATAATAATAATAATAATAATAATAATAATAATAATAATAATAATAATATTAGTAATAATAATAGTAATAATAATAGTAATAATAATAGTAATAATAATAGTAATAATAATAGTAATAATAATAGTAATAATAATAGTAATAATAATAGTAATAATAATAGTAATAATAATAATAATAGTAATAATAATAGTAATAATAATAATAATAATAATAATAATAATGATAATAATAATGATAATAATAATGATAATAATAATAATAATAATAATAATAATAATAATAATAATAATAATAATAATAATAATAATAATAATAATAATAATAATAATAATAATAATAATAATAATAATAATAATAATAATAATAATAATAATAATAATAATAATAATAATAATAATAATAATAATAATAATAATAATAATAATAATAATAATAATAATAATAATAATAATAATAATAATAATAATAATAATAATAATAATAATAATAATAATAATAATAATAATAATAATAATAATAATAATAATAATAATAATAATAATAACAATAATAATAATAATAATAATAATAATAATAATAATAATAATAATAATAATAATAATAATAATAATAATAATAATAATAACAATAACAATAACAATAATAAACAATAATAATAACAATAATAACAATAACAATAGTAATAACAATAATAATAAGGGGATGGTGATGTCACCGCCGACGTGACCCTTGCCATGCCGGGCCTTACTCGTTCTTCCGAGTGCTCTTTCTGGTGTTGGCAATCTCTCTCTAGATGTCCCGGCTGGTCACCGCCGCAATACACGTCACTAGGTCTTCGCCGACGTCCCTCAGCTGGCCTTCGATCTCCAAGGTAGCGGATAGTCGTCGTTCTCGACGTCGAGGTAGCCATCACTTTGGCCGCCTCCATCCTCGATGCTGCCGTTAGCGCTTCGTGGATGATTTGTAGTCGCCGAGCATTATTCGCTGACGAATCTCCGTGTCTCGTACGCCGTCGACAAAGGTGTAAGCAGCCTCTCGGGATCCGAACTCTGGTGGGAGGTCGACTAAGGTTTTATTGGCCAGCTGTTCGATTGCCAGGGCGAACTCCTGGAGCATCTCCCCTGGCTGCTGCGACCTTGACTTTAGCTGGCTGCGGTACGCTGCGGCTAAGCGGTGGTTTCCGAAGCGGTTCTCCAGGGCCTCCCAGAAGTCCTTGGGCACCGCCGCTGTCTGGACCGCGTTTAGGGCTTCTGCAGCCCGTCCCTGGAGCCTGGCTATTAGCTGTTCGGCCTCTTCATCCTGTGAGCACTTGTTGTGCTTGGCCACTGTGTCGAACTGGTGGCGGAATACTTCGAAAGTTGTCGCGCCGTCGTATTTAGGTGGTTGACGCGCGTAGATGTTGTTTCGCGTCCCGGCGCGTCGGTCTGCAAGTCCTTCAACCTCATGCCGACGATGTCCTCTACTATGGCGTTCAGGGACTTGGTGTTGCTGTCGGCCTTTCCCTCCAGGTCATTAACGCGGCTCGCCAGGTCTTCGACGCGCTCGCCCAACTCCGTGACGTCCTCCTTTACGCCGGCCAATTGCTCTTCAAATTTGGACGCGAGGGCTTCGTTTGCAGCCTTCATTTCGGTTGCCAGGCTATCGTTCGCTGCTCTCATTTCCGTGATCATTTCGGCCATCTTAGCGGTGAGATTGTGATTTGTCGTTTCCAACTTTGCGGCCAGGTTGCTATTTGCCCACTCCGTCTTTGTTGTTAATTCGGTCATCTTCGCGGTCATCCTCGCGGCCAAGTTGTTATTTGCCGCTTCCGTCTTCGAAGCGAAGGTGTCATTCGCCGTCAATTCGGCGGTGAGGTTGTCGTTGGCCGTCTTCATTTCTTTCAGTTCCGCTAAAATCTTTTCCAATGCCGCGTCCATTGTCAAATGTTCCACTTCCTGACACCAATTGTGACTTTGTGGGTTCGTAGAATTAAAAGACCAAGTTGTAGTAATTCCAAATGTTCTTTATTTCCGTAGAAATACACTTACAGTAACACCATTACGTCACATACACAATTACAATCTACCGAGGTCGTTGACCATAACAAAGAGCTCACTTTCCAAACACACTAGTTTCCATTACAACTCTCGTTCAGCCTCTGTTTACAACTGTTTACGACTACTCCGCTGGCGTGTCGCCTCTTATATATATATATATATATATATATATATATATATATATATATATATATATATATATATATACCACTACTGATATCCCAAGATATTTCTGGAATATTCTGTAACAAACAAGAAATCGAAAGTTCTGTAAGAAGTCAAGATGTTACTAGAATTTTCTAACTTTTATCTGTTTTTGCATGCCTTTTATCTCCGCGCTATCTTTATTTGCTTGGGCTAGTTGTTTATCTCCAGCCGGCACTATTTGTCTCTTATCTCTCTGCAGTACACTATCGTATATACTGGCTTCACGACATTATATAAAGGTGGAGTTTGTAAATGTTAGAAATGATTTGATCTGTAAAGTCAAATTGATCCAAATTTTGTTGTGAGAAAGACCTCGAACTCTCTGCAGTTCATTTAAATGGAAGCCATATGAACATAAGAGTAGCAATTTATTGTCCTCCCTTAGGAAATTTTCAAATATTTATCAAGCAATTAGAATATGCTCTGAACTGAATCACATGTCCTGATATAAATGTGGACTATCTGAAATCGAATCTTCAAAGAGACCAGCTTAGCTCTTTATTTACAACATACCACATCACACATACCGTAAACTTTCCAATAAGAATCCAAAAGAGTTCATTCACAGTTCATCTGTAAATTCAGATATCACTAAATTTTGCTCTATCTCAGCACAATAACGGACTGTAGATCATGATGTACAAATGCTATGGATTGATAAGATAAATTTAAAACTCAAACCTAAATATACATATTGGAAATATAGGGAAATAAATGAAAATACTCTGGACAAATTTAGCAAAAACCTTAAACATGAACTCCCCCCCCCCCCCCCCAAGAGCCTACTGTGGTAGCTACGGGATTGGCGATCCTGAGGTCCCGAGCCAAATCTCTCGATTGGGTGCTTTTAAGTGGAGAGAGAGCTAATGCCAAACGCCCAAACGAGGTCCACATCTGTGTTTGACCCGAACCTCCCTGAACACATGTCCGGCGGATAACCTAGCGCAGGTTAGAGGAGTGGGAAGCGCAAGGGATACTGGGTAACGCGTTAACTCCCAGCTCCCAGTTATCGTATGCGCTGATAAAGGTCAGTCCCAGGGAGGGGCTATTGCATGAGCTGTTACACTCCTGAAGGCGATTGGGTCCCTCTGTCTATTCATTTAGAGGTGAGACTCTGAGATGAGCAAGGTCCAGGCCAGGACTCTCACCCTAGCCGGGGTGGCACCCAGGATGTGCGCATACCATTGGAGATGTTTGCAATGGTGGAGGATATTGTCACGATGGGAACTGATAAAACGAACAAAAATGTTAAGAAAAGTGGAAAGGAAATAGCTGAGTCTTGTGGTCCTCGCTATTTGGTTAATTTTTGAACTGAGGAAGGTCGTAGTTTACCACCGTGAATCCATTTATTGTTCAGAAGGGTTTAGATAGTATTGCTGGTCCTGTATAATCATGTACTCTCGCAATGTCACGCTCTTGGTCGAAGCAGTTTCATCGACGCAGGCTGCAAAAATGTTGAAAGCCAATATGCTTGCAAGGTATCTGGTGCGCGTTGAATTGCATAGGACTCTGAACTCATCGTGCGGTGTTGTAAACACCAACGCATTGAACAGTATGCTCAATGAGGAGATTCAGGAAAACTTGGTGGAACAAGGTGTGACAAATATATATCGAGTACACCGCAAAGAACAAGATGAACTGGTGCCCACTCGTACCCTGTTTCTTACCTTTGATCGGGTAGATCTCCCGCAAAGGATTAAGGCAGGGTATGAAGCAACTGAAGTGAGGTAGTAGATACCCAATCCACTGAGGTGTTATAAATGCCAGCGCTTTGGCCACGCAAGTAATTCTTGTAATGAAGTTGCTACTTGCGTTGTCTGTGAGGAAGTCAAGCATAATGCTGCATGTACTTCACCTGCAACATGTGTTAGCTGCAGTGATAATCATTCATCGAACTCCAGAGAATGCCCGCATTTTATGGAGGAAAAGGCGATCCAAGAGATCGCCTTGAGAGAGTATGAGAGAAGGTATCGTTTTTGGAAGCCCGGAAACTCTTGAGTTTTCATCAGCCTTCTATTCATCAGCCTTCTATTCTGTTACTTACAGTGCAGTTGCAGCTAAGCCGGTACGTCGACGTGAAATTGCAACACAAACTAGCGACATAAATGGAGCAGTAATATCCAAAAGAACATGTACACCAAGATCACAACCAAAGCAACAGACACCAGCTTGAACAACAGTGAGCACACCTACCAAGTACAGTCCTATGAAGAATGTTCCAGCCA